>CM051379.1:12850859-12875859 GCA_028015245.1 Cardamine occulta | reverse complement strand
AAAGATGAGGTTGACGCTTTATCTATTCATTATAGAATCTGAAACTATCTTTCTCCATTTCCAAACGAAACTATGTATATTTATCTATCTTTGATGTGTAGGTTGCTCCAAGAAATACAGTTGGGGATGTTCCCTTGGAGTGGTATAAGGATGAGAAACATATTGTTTATGACATCACTGGGAAGAAGATTACCAAGAAAGAAAAGCTAGACAAACTTGACTCTTTTCTTGCAACTATGGATGACTCCAAGAATTGGTCAGTTTTGAAGACTTTTCTCTTTATTTGTATATATATGGTTTGTTATTTACTTATTTACTAGCATTATGGTGATGCAATTTGTGAGGCTTTAGGTGCAATATCTATGATGAATATACTGACGAGGAAGAGGAGCTGCTTTAGGTGCAAGATTTATAATATTATTAGTTTGTTTCTTTGTTTGTTAGAACCAATTTTAGCCTTCATTGGTGAGAGACTCACCAAATATCTCACCAATTTAATATTTATTTTTAATATAATTTCATCTTTTAATAGTTTAACATGAACATTTATTTTAAATGTTATCTTAAATTAAAATATAAGTAATTAATATTTTTAAATCATATCAAGTTTTATTTTAAATATATTCACTTTGTTTAATTAGTTGTATTTGTTTATATAATCTACAATAGTAATAATAATACAATACAATATAAATAGAACAAAAGATTTATATTCTTTTAAAATTAAGAATAAAAATACATAGCATAAAGTCATAAGAAATAAACTTGAATAAAAAATACATAAATAACATGTAAAACCATGATCAAACTTATAACTAATTTGGCTATAATCTTCACTTGATATTTGACCAAGCTTTTGCCATATATGATGTCTACATATAGGGGAAAAAATTATTATACATAATATTAATAATATAAAAATATATTTTTATTTTTATTTTTCCAAATTTCGAAATATTGCTTTTTATTACCAAAAATAGTTTTAAATAAATGTTATTGTAATTTAGCTAATATTAATTAAAATGATATTATTGTATAATTTAAACTTATGTATAATAGAACTTGTTAGGTAGATAATTTTATTTTATGATTTATAAAAATATAAAAAAAATTATAATAACATATAAACTATTTAATTAGGTTGTAAAATTATTGTAGATTTAATTTATAAGAATACAATATAAATCAATTATTGACTGCCATGTGTCTAAGAGAAGAGTTTTTCACGAGGTTCTTAGAGCATTTATATCTGTTCAAAACCTCTAAAAGGTATTTAGTGGAGTTCTCATAGTTTCTGAAAAGAAAAACTCTCCAACTTTTTCTCCCTCTCTCCAACTTTTCCTTTTTTTTTATTAATATCTTTTTTTAGAGACTACCCTCCATCTCTCACCGATGGAGAGTCTCTCAAATGAGAGATGGTTCTCACCAAATTGTTTAAAAAAACTAAATTTTTTATTATTTTATATTATATTTATAGTGCTCCTTACTAATAGTGCTCTAACTCTTATCCTTACATTACTTTGTTAATTTTTAATATCAAAATAATATTTGTTGGCTGGTGGAGTCTTCAATCTTTAATTCCTTCTTTAGACATTTCAACTAATTTGTTTCTTCCTACTTTTTTTTTTTTAAAGTTCTAAAACCATCTTCATTGATAATATTTATGAGAGTGTCTTTAAATATATTAAAAAAAAATAGAGTGTTTTTAGATGTGTGAATAGTTAGCACTAGTGTCTATAAGAAAATATTTTAGATCCTTAAAAATAAAGTGTTTTTAAATTTTAATACTAATTTATTATGAAGATAATCATGACAATATGATCAATGCAAACTCACAATCTCATTTTAATGCTTAATTTGAAAAAGAGGTTAAAATTTTAGAGTAGAGACACGTGTTCATCACAGACAAATCACAACCATCGAATATAAAATTATTTGCTATCGAACAAAGAACATGTGTCTTGCACTTGGACTTAACATTTCTGAAACAGAGACCTCCATGTCTTTAACTATGTAAATTCCTTCAGTAATTAAATTGTCTTGACCCATCCTGCAGTGTTTAAATAGAAACGTCTGCAACAAGCTACCAAAACAGATAGTGTTGAATACTTAAATTATTATGTTCTTTTGAATGGTGTGTAGACAGGCCCGGCGCAGAGTGCAGACAATTGAGGCAATGGCTTAAGACATCAAAACTTTTGAGGCATCTTTTAAGCAAAAAAATTTAAGACTTACAGATTTTTTTGTAAGATTAATTTTGTTGGACCTTTAATTATAATTGTGAGTTTTAATTTAGCAAAACATTAAATTGGATGTCTTATTAAATTTGATGTCTTATTAATGAATTTTTAATTTTTTTTTTCTTTTTTTATTAGATCGTTTATGAAATTAGAAAGAATTTTATTAAGTAACATTATCATTTTCTTTGTATTACTATTATTTATAATTTTACATAAAAAGGACACGATTTTTTATTTTTACTTAAGGCATTAAAAATCGTTGGACCGGCATTATGTATAGAGTAATACGAGAACATATCTTTTTCTAACCTTCGTGGAATTAAACTTTTTTCTTTGGAAACATTAAAATGTCTTGTAAAGGTAATGAGTATCGCTATTTCATCGTACCAACATATGTTTAACACTTAAACGACAAAACTTTTTTTTTTTAAATAACATGTCTTAACACTAAATTTTGAGATTTTATGTGATCAGTAAACTCGTGATACTGTATGAATTAAGGTAAAAAAAAAATGGATGAAATGATTTACACACCCAACAATGTTTTAGTAATTGAACATGAGAAACGAAAATCTGCATATGAGTGACATCAACAACCACCTTTGCCTCATAAAATGTTGTTACAAGAATATATTTTGAAAAGAAAGCTATTTAGCACTCTATGGAGCTACATATTATATCATTGAAGTTATCGTCCCTTGTTTCGGCTATTCAAAGAACCATTTGAGTCCTCTCAAGAAACAGGACAATATACTTTCATCTTGACTGACACACTCTGTCCCTGAGCTTACCTCCCAAGAACCTGATTCATAAACACTTCAAGACCTCACAATTAATTCATAACCTCATTAGTGACATACGTACGTCTAAGAGGAAAACTGACAAAGAAGCGAAGAAGACTCACTTGTTTTATAACCCGGCCCGAAGACTTTTTCGATTAGGCCCGAAAACAAACCGTACGTACTACAAAAATAGAATTGAGAAACTCTAGTGACAGATATAGTTTCGTTCAAAGTAACTTAAAATTCCTGGCTTTTAGATTAAGTATTTCTTTATCAACTAAACCTTTTGGGTGATATTAACTTTTAGACTAATAATTACCCATATGGATAAACTGAAAACTTTGTAATCATTTTTGTATGATTTAAGTTTTTCATCGAATATTTGAATCGAAATCTAACTTGAGATAGAAAAACATAATAATATATTTTTGGTATACATATATATTGAACATTCTTAAAACATAAAAATTAATCTTGGGTGGTCTATATATGTTCTTAAAAAATTAGTTTATTATTTTCCATAATAGTGACATACCTAAGCCATGAGTATGTTTAAGTTTTAAAGTAAAGGAGAAAATATTGACCCAAATAAAAGTGAAGCGAAATAAATATCAAGAACAGAAGATACATTGAACCTGGACATACTAAAGGTACACACAAAACGCCTATTAAAGAACATCATCAAACCTTAACACTCTACAAAGAAAACAAAGTAAAAATCCTTTACACATAGAAACTGCAATTAAAATATTAACTAATGGCTAACGGAGGAGGCTATGTAACGGTGACGGCGGAAGAGATGGAAGAACTAAAGAGGAGGAACAAAAACCTCGAGAGAGAAGTGGAGGAGATGAAGACTGAAATGATTCAGTTGTGGCGGCGGACGGTGGTGGCAGAGGAGGCCGAGGAGAGACTCTGCTCGCAGCTGGCGGAGCTGGAAGTTGAGTCTCTAGATCAGGCGCGTGAATATCACTCTCGCATGGTTTTTCTTATGGATCAAGTCTCTCTCGTCTCTTCTTCCTCTGTCGTCTCCTCGTCGTAGATTTAATTACTCATATATATTATATATCGTTGTCTATCTTTACAGAAGAAATACGTTTGGATATATATGTTATGTTTTCAACATAAATGAAATGTTGAGATCCATTTGTACGATGAATTGGTATCTAATTAATACATGATCATTGCACAACTTGTCTGAATTTAATTTAGACAATTACAGAAGTTCTTATAAACCAAAGTGTATTTTGAAAAAGAGATTAGCCCTCGCTACGCATTGATTTGATTGGTGACGACCTCTAAATGTGGAGGAAGTTTTATGTCCTCCTCGCCTTGTTAAGGTCTCAATTTTTTGGGATTATGTAGTCTTAGCCATTATTGAGGAGCTCCAATAGCTTGGATAAATATTCTAGAATTAATCACTTTAATTTAAAGCAAACATCTTCACTTTAGTTTCATTGAAGTTTTCCACAAGTTTAGGGCTTTTCCATGGGAACCGTAGGAACTAGGAAGACTTACATGAAACCAGAGGAGAGATAGGTTTTATTATTTTCTATGAAACCATAATAAATAGTTTTTTTTAATGGAACGTGAAATTGTAATAAAGTTTTCCATTGGTTTGGGGGGGGGGGGCATTTTCTATTTTCTATTTTCTATTTCAGTTTACTGTATCAAATTCATTCAGTGCAAACAAAAAAATATTATGATGTTGTGGTGCTGCTGGCAAAAAAAAAATACTATGTAGTTAGCCTAGCCTTTCCTTGTCAATGAGAATCCGGCAAGAATATTCCATGCGTAGATTTCAAAATTTTAACCTTTACCGGAGTAAACCGAGCCTGCCAAAATAATGTATTGAATTGGATCTTTTTTTTTAACGTCAAATCTTTAATTTGTTTCAAGTTATTTTGTACGGAAATTTTCAAGTACCTTATTGTAGTTTAACCAAAATTAGCATGAGATCAACCGAAGTGAACCGACAAGAATGTGATTTGGGAAGATTAAACCGGAGAAGACCATTATTAACAAACAAAAACTGAAGAAGAAATAAGATACATTGAACCTGGACGTAAAGGAACTCAATCAAGTTTTGTGGTTTAAAACCCTTCGCTCTGAATGTCTTCATGTCTTAACCCTTCTTGGCTTTTTTTAATAATTGGGGATAATAATATTCTTTTTTTTTTCTTCTCTTTTGGCCTTTTCTTATGTTAATCTATCCATGATTTGATATCTCTGAAAAACAGGAATCTGACATTTCTTGGATTTATTTTCTCTGATATGGACCGTCGTATTTGACTGTTTTGCCAAATTATAAATTTATAATCATATTTCTTTGATAGAATTTGAATAATTTGTAATATTTCTCAATTTGTGCGTCATTTTCGCGCATAATCCATACTAATCTTTTTAATTTTTAATATTGTTCCGATTTTATAGGATGTCCGCAAATGGACTTGCCTAATTCCTATACGACAGACAATAATAATATTAAAGTCACGTACAGGGGTGTCCATTTGTATAAATGAAATAAATAACTAAAAAAAACAAACCTTTAGTGAATGGTATTTATGACCACAATTTGACATAGTTTAAACTTTCGCTTATACAGTTAGACTAATGGTTTTAAATTAAAAAGGATTCAGATATATTAGTTGGAGTAATCGCTACGTGTTTCATTAGTGGTGTGACGGCCATTGACTTCGGAGAAACAGAAGTGGACCAATGTAGGCACGAATAAATGGAATACGACAATTACATTGACGTGGTTGATGACGTCACCTGTCATTTCGTATACTCGAATGCTACTCCACGATGTTCACCGGATCATACCATATCGTAACATTTGAATTATTGAATATTTGAATATCATATTCTCGTATTCTAAACAGATCTATAAACTGTGACAGTCCTAAAACGTTAGCTACAAATCAAGTGTTCGTATTTTCGGCAAAATACTGATATACTATTTTATAGCTAATATAGGAGCCTACATTGGTTACTATTATACGTGTATACATTCATTTACCCAAAATTTGGATATCCTAAAACGTTGAGATAAACATCGAGTGTTCGTATATATACATTTAATTTTCAGTAGGAAAAGTATTTTTTTTTTCAGTTTGTTAAAAGAAACACTATAAACTTGTAACATTTCCTCCTTCGAAACAAAGACTTTGAATTTATGCAATGTATGTAACAGATAAAATCATATGCGGATTAAACCATTTATATTTTACTATTCATAAGTTATACTCTTTCTACTTTATTTTAATTATTCTTTTAGATTTTAAAATTTATTTTATTATAAATATTGTTTGGCTGTCGCAGTTTTTTTTTTAAATTTATTTTTAATCCCTAGTATTTTAATGTGGTAATTAATGAATTTTTTTATTTAGTATATTAATAAAAGAGTAAAAGAGAAAATTTTAATAATTTTTAAATTTATATGTAAAAATTTTAAACTACACTTATATTGAACTAAAGAGAAGAGACCGTAGTACTATGGATAAAAAAAATCATTTGTAACAACTGCAGTCTACATCAGACTAGTTTAATTTGCCAATAATTTAATTCACCATGTTCACAACGACCATTCAAAATATAAAAAATTGTACTTGATTTAAAAGTGATATTTTATTTTGAATTTAATTTAACATTATATTCAAGAAAAAAAAAAACACTACAAGTTTTGCGAAATAATTATTGTAATAGTCAGTCGTGCATGATATGCGCCACGTGTTGTTACTTTTCTAAAGCAGAAGATAGACAATGATGTTGATAAAATAAAAATAATAATAAATGAAAATACGAGACACACGAGATACATTGAACCTGGACACTTGGCGACCCCCAAGACCAAAACGCTAAAAAAGGGCCTATTAAAAGGATCATCATCATCAAAACAATGAGAATTAACAGTTTAACACATAAGCAGCAAACAACACCACCGAAATCATTTTTTTCTATACACAAAATAATACACATAGAATGGGAAAAGGAGGAGGTTACGTGACGATGGCGGCGGAAGAGGTGGAGGAGCTACGGAGGAGGAACGGCGAACTTGAGAGAGAAATGGAGGAGATGAAAAGGGAGATGGTTCAGTTGTGGCGGCGTACGGTGGTGGCGGAGGAGGCGGAAGAACGACTTTGCTCACAGCTGGCGGAGCTGGAGGTCGAGTCTCTAGATCAGGCGCGTGACTACGAGTCTCGCATACTATTTCTGATGGACCAAATCTCTCGTCTCTCTTCTTCTTCCCTTGAAGTTGTTATTAGGAATTCGTAGATAGATGGCTAAGAGTCTAAGATCAATGCCATTTTTAGTGTTTTTGTTTTCTTGGTGGGAGATCTATGACCTCTTGAGATCGGGAATGTAGTTTAATGTAAAAAAACAGAAGTAAATATAAATATGAACATGAATTTTATAAGAATTTATTAAAAGTTTCGTTCAGTTTTATTAAATTATCTCACGAAAATCCAACAGCGATTGAAATTGTTTTAATCAGATTTTGTATACGACCGAGAAAATTAGAATTTTTTTTGTTTACTATCATTTGAAAACCACCCAAACAAAATAGAACCGCATTAAAACAGCTATTATTGTATTCATGTATCTTTTGTGATTACAGAGACGTCTCACAAAGTTTAATCCTTTAGTGGTCACGCTTATTGTTCTAATGTAAGATATTTTGATCAAAGAAATCATATTTTCCTTCATAAACCCGGCATTAAAACAGGCATGATGGTCTTCACGAAACTTTAGAGATTATGACACGTTACACAGACGTCTAACAATGTTTTACTTTGGTGGTCACGTTTATTATCCTAAAGAAGATATTTTGATCAACCATAAAATCATTTAAATAAATGGAGATTCACGACAACAACAAAGACTAGGTGGAAAAAGAATCAAACATTATAATAAGACCTTTTCGAATGCCTTCGGTGATTGGTTGCCAAATTTAGTATTATCGAATCTTAATCATAAGCCCATTCAACTATATCTATATATATAATGTAATCATCTTACTCTCGTACAGATCATATTCCATTTTTCGTTTTATTCAGAACCTATAATCCAATTTGATTTGTGAAGAAATACTTTCAAATTTAAAGCGAATCAAACATTGCTACTAGAAGCAGAAGAATCTAACATTAGTTCTTCCTAGCAACAACATCCCAAATTAAAAGACATTACATCTGAGTTCGAAGATTCTGGCATATAAACGAAAGGTTCAGTTACTACTTCCCTCGTTTGCTCTTTAACTCAGGGTCCCTGTACTCAAAACAACAGAGAACAGTTCGATCCAATTCAGTAATTTTACAGATTCGTATCTTTGATTAAATGGAATAGTAGAGAGAAGTTAGATTCGAACCTCTGGATATGGTCTAGTATCAAAAGTCTTGGCCCTGGTGGGATGCTCACATCTCTTAGAGCGCTGGATTCAAAAAATTTCATTAGCTTTTGTTTCTACATAAAACGAAAGCTCGAAGCTTAAACGAGATATATATACCTATCGGTAAGCAATGGCAAGGTGGGATCAGTTAAAAGTCCTTTCTTGAAGTTCTTCTCATATTTCTGTAGACCTAGCTTCAATAGCATAGTTCTTGATCGTGTGTAAAACGGATCTTCAACGCTCGGTTTAGAGAATCTTTCTCCCAACTGAGGAAACCAGAAAAATGGGGTTAATCAAGAACATATGCTTCTATAAGGTTTCATTCATGAGTAGAGAGTTTCGAATATGCTCACTCACCTTAAAAAATATTCCTTGGAAAACAGCAAAACCAGCAGCAGTGGTGATTGCGTTCATAGGTTGCCCTTGTAAGCCTTGGCTAACCAAAGAGTAAGCAAATCCAGATCCTAATGCTGCCACCACACTGCAAAGTTATAAAAATCATTACTCTCTTTAACACTTTCATTCTCAAATGATAATAACCAAAGGCTACAGAGAATCTTAAGCTTCCATGAGCAAAGTTGCAAGACTTAATCTCAATATCAAAAACACTAAGAAGAATTGAAACTTACGCAGACTCAAGATCTTCTTTGCCTCTAATCCGTTTCATTACGCAAGCAATTCCAGCATTAACACCAGTAATTGCAGCAAAATTACGAGCCTGGACCCAAGGTCCACCCACTAGAGCCTACAGATTTCACACACCAAACTCTCTTTCATCAATTCATAATCACAAGTATTTACTTAATCGGAAGATTTAGTGTTTATTAATTGGAAACCTGAGCTTGTTTCATAGAGGCTATGGCTTGAGAGTCAACGGCGGTTTGAGGCATTTCAGGGGAAAGTGTTCCCATGAGACCACCGATAAAAGCTCCTTGTACGCCACTCATGGTAGAGACGACGGCAGCTTCCACCGGCAGCGACTGTTTCGACAACCACGACTTGAAACCAGTTTCTACTTCCTTGAATTTAACCTGTAACTGCTGAATTGGATTCTGTTGATCGGTGAACATACTAGCCATCGCCATCATTTCTCCGCTGCCTCTTCTCTGATCTCCTCCTCCTCCGCCGCCTAATCCCATTTTCGTTTTTTTTTTTCTGTTGCCACTTTTTTTTCTCTCTTTCGGTTCTGCTTCTCGTCTTATCTGACTTATACAATCTCCATTGGGTTAATTAGTATATAACTTATACAATATATTGGGCCTGAGAAAGGCCCATTTATCTCTTTCTCCCTAAAAGTGCCACATTTGCTCAATGTCAATTTTTTTAAATTGCTCAGTTTCACAATCATTTTTAGGTAAGGTCTGTGACCAAACACATGAGTGACACTGTATATAAGCTTATTTTGTTTCTAAACTCATGTTTGAAGCATGAACGAAACACAAATAGAAGAAATATGAGAAATTTCAAGAGAAGGGCTTCTCGTGTTTGCATGGATCAACCAAAGAGAATAGCTAAATTGATGTTTGAAGATGGAGCATAGTTGTTATTAAAAGAATGCAAAACACTATGTATACAAAGGCTCATTGAGTGTCACGGTGACTCCATAATTTAAGGATAAGATTGGTGATTCACCATAAAGATTCTGAGGTACAGTACTAGGTTTGGATCTTGGTGCTGATTTTGGGGAGCCACACCTTTTCGTTTCGATTCTGCTGATTTAGGCACGGTGGATCCAAGATTTGACTGCTCAGTTTATTCTAACCTGGATTTGATACAGAAGAACAACATTTAATTCGGATTTGATCATGGAAATATCAAAGATTAATCAGAATGTACACAGTTTTGATACTAGAGTTGATCTTTTAGTACCCTCTAAACGTTTGTTTCTTACATTTTGCTATCATTCATTATTATAATCAATCAATAGCTAATAGGGAGAAATATTCCTGCACTGTACCTTGTAGCAGGGGACGAGTCAACTATTGATACTTTGTCAAATTGTTGGGCAAAATTTCTCTGAGATCTCAAAACTAGCTCTCACACTAACCGTCATCTTTCTGTCAAATATGATAATGCATTATAAATCCACCTCAGATTTTTCTCACCACAACCTAACATTTTCTATTCCAACTATTACAATCACATGAATGCAACATTATTTGATTTTTCCTGTAGCAATAATCCCTGGTTGAGTTTATATACAATAATAACATGGATATATCGTATCCCTTTTGCCTTCATATAGGGAGCCACTAGTAATATAATTCAAAATGCTGATCTGGACCTTTTGCCTATTTTACACAACTCGAGCTGTGATAGTAGTCTTAATCACAACTACATTTTTGATGAATTTACTAAATACTAAGGAAACATCATTCATATCCAACAAAGGATACGATCTTCAAGGAAACCAAAAACGTAAGTAAAGAACCAGTTGTTGCAAATATGCTAATACGCACCAGACTCATCCTTAAAATTTACCATGTATTTGCTAAACGTGTTTCTTGTTGGTTATCATTTCATTTGACTACCCTCCTCCTCTTATGTCTCAATCATCAGTTAACAAATTGCTAATGGATACACCAAGGTCGTAGTTGCATGCTGAGCACCAAACATAGGTGGACCTATAAAGAAAGGTTCAAGCTTCCAAATGTTAGACTTACTCCTCAAACACTGTTAATTGAGAAACATAACAGTCAAATCACTGTAAAGAGAATAATGGCTGTTAAACTCTCCCGCATGACAAGTTTATGAAACCTGCACAAACAGAAGACGTTTTCAGAAGTTCTAGTGCTCATCAATCAAGAGAAGGAATGAAGTTGATGTTGAACAAAGTATAGATTACAATCATGTCTCAAACCAGAAAGATTCTTTGTGTTGAAGAACCTGGTGAAAACCTACACTGCATTATTCAGCATTGTGACCAATAAGTTTACAGGAATCACCAAAGGTATCTTGTACTAGTCGAGGCTAGCAAAAAACAAGATACACAGCTAAACAAAGGCTGCTTCTACACTGAACAAAAATACACGAGGACAAATTTAAGGCGCGCGAGGAGAACATCAGAAAACACTAGGAAGCTGAAACAAACATGTTATTCTACTCCACCTAATAATATGAAAACAAGAACGTTCAGAACAGAGTAGCAGAATTAGGAATAGGAAGTCTCTCCTAAGTTAACTACTACATAGAGTTCAACAATACTAAGATAAAGTGCTTCTTCAAACAGAGAGCTAAAGCCTAGTCTTTCTGGAAGAGCACTTGAATAATGTCTCTTATTGAATAGTTGTCCAAAATGTAAAAAGAAAGGAAGTTATTCTAAGTGAGATAAAGAAGAGCTTCTCAGAGAGATATAAAAGATTTAGTTTATCTCCATTCCATCTCCAGCTTGGCTGCAGATTGGGCTCACAGCAGCAAAAGACCTCTCGAAAGGAGAAGAATGAAACTGGGCATCACGTCGACGACGCTTAACACAGCTTTCAGAGGGTTGTTGACTCTCATCATCAAGCTTCCTCCGAACTCCTTTAACGGCCTGTTCCTCAACCGAAGAGAGTGGGAATATCTTACCACTTGCTCGGCACAAAGAGTTATGGTTATCATACAGGATCCGTTGGTTGCAGTTCTTGTCACAGACGTGAGTCAACCCAGTTAGTTTGCAACGGTACATATTCCCACAAACATTCTCATTCTCGCATTTCCAATCACATTTGTGACACGGATTGGGTCCATCGCGACCCAATATAGCAGACAAGTAAATAACATTGGCAGAACCAACCACTAAAGATTTTCCAAATACCTCCATTGTGTTTGATCACAGTTGACACAAAGCTCCAAAACCGTCTTCACACTCTGCATTACCCAAGAAACCCGAATAAACTATCAATATCATCTCAAGGTTAGGCGCCATGTTCAATCTCTAAATTTCCCATTTCCAGATCACATAAATTATATTCCACAGAGCAATCTACTCTATCAATACTGATAAGCTCATTATCACATTAGATAAGCTCAAATCACATATGCTATGAAATTTCCGTATCCTAAATATGAAATCGATCCACTAAACAGATAATTTTCCTAATCGGGATAAGATAATCACGCAAATTCAATTAACCAGACCTAATCGCTCCGGAGTAAGTAATAAAATACACAGAGAAAGCGAAATAGAGAGGCAAACCTGATAAGAAGTAGCAAATTTCAAACCCTAATTTTGACTCGGACTGAATAATATAGCTGGAGGAGAAAGTTTGTGAAGAAGAAGATGCAAGAGGAATTGAACTAATTATAGATAAAACTCGCAGTTTCTTGTAACAGGTAATAATCTAACTCCGTTACTAAACAAACGGTTCCAGTGGGGCCTACCTAATCCACTATTTTTTCCATTTCATAATATTGTTTTAATTTATTTTATTTCCTATTTTAAAACATGTACAGAGTACTTCAGCTAATTTATTAAATTTTTTCCAACAATTTCTTTTGTCTTTTTCTTGGCGGTGAATGTGGCAACTCACGTGTCCATTAATTTAAATTTATTGGTTAGATCTCTACTCGTATATTACATGCTAATAAATATGGTATTTACTAGCCGTGGGGCAGTACACGGAATTAATAATTAGTTATTTGATAATAATATAATATACGGTAGAAAAAGACAAAAAGGTCAGTGAAGAAACGGTAACGGACTAACGGTAAGAAGGACGTGATACTGTATTACGAGCCACAAGAGAAGGAGATGGCTTTGGCCCACCTAACGTCACCCGCCACTCTTGCTCTCTCACTCTTTTCTAGTTACCCCAATTATAATTAAAAACGTTTCTCAAATTTTTTAAAAAAAAAATAGTTAAAAGGATATTCAATCAGAATTAAAATTACACTAGTAAAATAAGTAAAAACCATTGAGGTTTGAAATGTAATATTAATTTAAATGTTCAGATTTTAAATGTAACATAATTGAAATGCTATATATATTTTTTACTTTTTCGTATGAAATTTCTCGTAATAGTCATTGTCCATAGTACGTTAACGTTGTAAAGATTTTAGATATTGCAGATATATTTGTATCTAAGCTGGAGTTCAACTAACTATCAATATAACTTTTCAATATAAATCAACCTCGTCTCAATCATCAGCTCGACAAACTCATCAGCTCGAACTCGACAAACTCATCAACTCGCAATTGACAGGTCACAGCTCGCCATTGAAGAGACCTACCTCGCCTTTGATTGCCCCAGCTCAACATTTAAAGTCTCAACTCGCCATTGATAGTACCAGCTCGTCATTAAAAGTCTCAGCTCGCCATTGGATAGCTCAGTTCTTATTTGAGTAGTCCAGCTCGCCATTGAGTAGCTCAGCTCGCCATTAAGTGGCTCAGCTCGCATTTGAGTAGTCCAGCTCGCCATTTACAGCCTCAGTTCGCCTTTGACAAGTCTCAGCTTGCCATTTATAGTTCCAGCTCACCATTTATAGTCACAGCTCGCCGTTAATAGTCCCAGCTTGATCTCTGACTGTCCCACCTCGCCGTGGACAGGTTAGTGAGAAGAAGAAGTAAGGATAAAACAATCTTTTCTTAAGAAGAAAAAAAAAGAAGGAAATCATGAAGAGAAGACAAACCTTCAAGTTAGGAGAAGAAGATATTATTTCTACAACCATATATATCGCAACACTCAAAAGAAGCTGGTCTTACACAAAGCAACATCATCTCTCGCCACTTAACGTGATAAGCCTTCAACACCATCATCCATGGTTTGCATCATCTTCGTCTGCTGCCACGATCAAGATAAGTTTTCTAATCATTAATCTTCTTTTCCTTCACAATTACTCTAGATACGTATAGATTTTGCTCACATCTTAGACGAACATCAAGCCTCGTCATCCATGCAAGCCGAGCTAGACCTCACATTTTACAACTAAAACTTACTATGAACTTCTTGACAACGATACCCTGGCCAAGTATTCATTTGTTAAGAGTACCGTTAAGAGTAAATAAGCCGGGTTCAACACCAAAAATGAAAGGGCCTCCCAAGAAAAATAAGTCGACATCTGCACAATTGGGGCCAGGCATTAGAAGGAGTCACCTAGAGTAAATAAGCCGACATCCGCTTACTCTGAGGCTTGACTTGTTACATATATTTAAGGAAAAAATATAAGTCGAGGTCGCTCCTTGCATCTAAACCTTCAAAAATACAAAAGCAAGAAGTCGAGGTCTAACTTCACAAACCAAGGGATCACCCAAGACAAATAAGTCAACTTTCGCATATTTGGGGCCAGATTTTCAAGAGGTCACCCAAAATAAGTAAGCTGACATCCGCATGATCAGGGCTCGACTGTCAATTTTGAAGGTGTAAGTCAAAACTCATTTGCAGATTCGCATCTATAATCAAAGAAGCCGAACTCAGCTCCACATCAAATTCAAATAAGCCGAACAACCTCGCACTAAAGCCGAGTTATGTATTTGCAGCAAATTTTATCTAAGTAAGACGGAAGATGTTCCTTTTTGGATAATGTTCCCTTAAACTCTCATGGTGTCTGCCACTTCGAAACTTTCTAGTAAGTTCACTCGCAGTGTAAACTGACCTCATCGCATCATAAGCCGATCTCCTCCTCGCATTTTAAGCCGAGCTATATCTTGTTTCATAAACCAGTCTCATCAACGCATTTTAGCCAAACCCAGTTTCGCATCATAGGTTGATTACGGGATTACCAAGAAAGCCGAGCTCAGTCTCGCATCATAAAAAAATTGAGATCAGTCTCGCATCATCAAGAATACCAAGTTCAGTCTCGCAATCATCAAGAAAGTCTCGAAGTTAAGCTCAAATGCTCGTAATTACACAAACAAATCATTATATAAGTTGAGCTCTACGCTTGCATCCACTGTTAAATCATTCAAAAAGCCAAGCTCCACACTTGCAATTAGAAGAGAAAGCTAAAGGGTCATCGAGACTACTTATCACAATTCACCTGAACGGTTCGTCACACTTATCTCTTCGACATCTAATATTTCATCTTTTGGACATTGTTGCTTTAGACGGGGTAAGTCAAGCTGCAGATTGCACCTAGTCTAGAGTGATCGATCAAGTCTCTAAAGTCGAGTTACGCCTCGCATTGGTTTTCTAAAGTCGAGCTCCACCTCACATTGATTTTCTAAATTCGAGCTTCACCTTGCGTTGGTATTCTAAAAGTCGAGTTACACCTCGCATCCAGTCTCTACATTGCCTACATCCTAGCGTCATCAAAGATAAGACCAACCTCGCGTCAAGTCTTTAAGCTGAGCTATACCCCGTGTCGTATCACGTTGTATCAAGTCTTAAAGCCGAGCTCAGCCTCACATGAAGTCTTACAACCTCACATCATCTCGTATCAAGTCTTTAAACCGAGCTCATTCTCACATCGTCAAACCCCACATGAAGTCGATCTTAATTTACATCAGGTCATCTTTTCTTACTTCGTCAAAACTCAATATTCGTTCTAACGAACTTCGAGGGGACTAATTGTTGGTACCGGATTTAGCACTTTACCTTAGACCCGATCCAAATCAAGACCGACTTCTCTCAAAGGCTAATCGAATTGGCCCATGAAGACTTAGGCCGATTTAATCAGCTCAGAAAAGGAAATCAACTCGAAAAAGGAAAGTTTGGACAAAAAAATTTTAATTCAAGAAGGAAAATGAAGCCCTAAACCTCCTCGAATCACTAAAAATAAAAAGCTATCTTCCTCTTCAGAGAGGAGCGAATAATCCAGACACAAATTGACTCATTCATTCACCACATCCAGAAATCATCACAGAGATCTAATAATCTCACAAGATATCTAATAATCAAGGCACAAATCACTTTATTCACATCCACAAATCTCTATGAACTACTAATGGCTTGATCCCTTCTCAAAAGTACGTAGGCAACCTCCTCGAAGTACAACTAGAACATCAAAAATTCTAATTGAATTTTGATTCAACATGGTATAAGATATTAACATCTACTTATAAGAGACAAAGTCAGAAAATTAAAGATCAATGATCAACAACTCAAATTGTTTGGGGAAAATTAAGATTTTTTTCTAGGAGATTTATGAATTTCTATTAGTTTCTCTTTTTATTTGATGGAGAAAAGAAGCCTAGATCTTAAGTCACACACGAAATGGCAAATCAACGAAAGAAACGTTAATAACGCAAAACTGATTTATATTAAATTGAATCAAAGAAGAATCATTTTGAAATACAAAGAACAAACAAAGCCAATTAATCTGGTAGTAGAAAATCAAAATAAATCAAGGTGGTATACAACAACAATCAAAACATTTTTAATGGTTTAATTAATCATCAAACAGTAGCAACAACTTCTTTTTCTTTTTTTACTAGTTCTGCCTCAGCCTTTACTGGTTCAGCCTCAGCCACAACCGCGACCTCAACCTTTTCTGGTGCAGCAACCGCATCCACCTTTGCTTCACCAGTTTCTGTTGCAGCCTTTACGTTCTCCGCTATTGTCTCAGGTGTTGCTGTTGTAGCCTCACCAGCAGAAGAAGATTCTTCCACGGCTGCAACCTCTGGTTCTGCAGCAGGAATTGTTTCCTTGGTTGGCTCAACCTCAGCTGTCTCCTTGGCTTCAGCAGAAGTTGTTTCGGTGGTCTCAGTCTTTGTCTGGTTCTGTTGCTCACCACTTTCTATATTGTTCTCCTGTATTATCATAACATAAGATCATAATCGGTTAAGCCAGTTTTGTGACAAAACTTTGATTTTGCATATTTTTAAAACCTAGATTGTTATGTTGTGTATCTTGGCTACTACGGTTTCAGACACAACCTTGTTTGGAACATAGCTTTCTTCGTTGTTCATGTCTGATTCCTTGGGTCTACTCGCAGAGCCACCCATTATTTATTTTTGTTTTTTTGGTGATTTTGGTTGGGTTTAGGCTATGGAGTGAAAAAATTACACACTATTTTATTTTATTTTTTGGTTTTTTATTGTCGACCCGATGATTGAGTAAATGAAGAGAACATAATCAGGGTTATATAGATGATGATGAATCCGATTTTTATGGAGAGCCTTTGTTTTTTTTTCTTGTGTGTTGAATGATTCAAATTGGAGATGGCTAAAATTAGATATTTTCATAAAGGTAAAGAACTTTTATTAGAGTTTAGCAAAAAGGTGAGAGTAAATTAAGAGGTTGCATCTGTATTTGGATAGCTTCATTGATATGGTCAGCTCAAACGTATGGAAGTTTCGTGGACCTCTCGTCTCTTGTTCTCCATTTTTAGTAATCCTTCGATGGAGAAATATATACAACTACAATTTTAATTTGGTTTTCTTTAGTTTTAGTAAACTGCAGAGAACAAGTGATTTTGGATGGACTATTATCATGCAGCTTTTTATGATAACATGACTTAGCAGAATCACAATTTATATTGAGTTAATAGTTACTATGCCACTATTTTACTTTTTGACTATTTGAATGACCATCCGAGTGTGTTTAACCCACTTTATTTATCGAACAAATAAACTCCATTTTTTATTTGCTTAATTTTCACCAATCTAGTATAAATACTTCAGTTTTTTTAATGCAATATTATGAATATAGAGAAGTCTGAATTGTTGCAACTTGCAAGTGACGAGGGTACGCATTTAGTTTTATTATAGGACAATACAAGCCAAAAAAATAAAAGCATAGGATAAAGTTCGAGCGAACGATAATATAAAATTTTTGAATGAAAGCAGTAGATGGAATGGACAGAATCATTAACGGATTAAACTATTCAAATTTGAGAACGGATGACAATTCGTGGCATATATTTTGTTTTTGTTTTTGTAAAATGGTCTGTAATTAATCAGTCACATGATAAATGAAAACCGGTCTAACTCATTATCGGTTTGGTCTCTATCATATCCGTCATATTCTTTAGAGGCCAAACCAAACCCACAAAAAAAAAAAAAAAAAAAAGGAAAAAGTCCGAACGTGCCGAAAAAACAAAGGATAAGGGAATAATTTTCCAAAAGTCAAGAAAGCGAATCATCCCAGAACTAAACAGTGAGGTGCACCGAAACTTCCTTTCGCGCTTCCACATGTCACTATCCCATTCGCTAAATGACATATCCTTTAACATGTCATACACTTCCATACTTTACCCCTGCATCTTACTAATGTACTCAAATGAACCAACCCCCTATAAATCTTTTGCTAAAGGTTAAAATCGTACTTTCAAAATTTCCAAAAACGCGTAACCTACGTGGCACACTGTACATTTGGGAGACAAATGGCGCGTGTATATTACCAAATGTCACCACGCGTTGCTTTCATCATCACTATAACTCTTCAGACCCCAAAGAAAAATTCACTTCTTCTTCCTCTTCACTTTACCAAAAATCGTATCGATTCTAGGTTATTATTTGCCCAGTATATCTGAATTTTTATTTGTTCTCTTCTTCGTGATACCTTCGAATCGCATCTCTGATTATAAAAAAATATAGGCTCATCTTATTCGTATCAGAGAATCTTCAATATTATCGAGTTTCAATTCGTCAAAAAAAAAGCCGCATCAATGAATCAGAATCTTCAAGTATTATCGATAGATTCACTACCGGTAGGATTAAGATTCCGTCCAACGGACGAGGAGCTAATCCGTTACTATCTCCGTAGGAAAATCAACGGCCACGATGACGACGTCAAAGCTATCAGAGAAATCGATATTTGTAAATGGGAACCTTGGGATTTACCTGGTACGGTATCTACTTCTTTCTTCTTCATCTCTTCATTCTAAATTTACATACGTTGTGATTTCTTTGGCATTATGTTGAGTTGAGCTAAAGATTGTCGCAGCTTGCATTAGTTTCTATTTTGGATATTATACTAAAGTTTCTATGTGTTCATATTTAGGAAAATGTATTGATTTGAGTATTTTGGGTATTTAATTATAGAGATTCATTCAAATCTATAGTTTTGGTGAATGAAATATGATTAAGAGCTTGTGTTGTTTTTTGTTGTTGTTGTAGATTTTTCTGTGATCAAAACAAAAGACTCAGAGTGGCTTTTCTTCTGTCCATTGGATCGGAAGTATCCAAACGGAAGTAGACAGAACCGGGCAACTATCGCAGGCTACTGGAAAGCGACAGGAAAAGACAGAAAGATAAAAAATGGTAAGACCAAACTTATTGGTGTGAAGAGAACTCTGGTTTTTCACTCTGGTCGAGCTCCTAAGGGGACAAGAACCAATTGGGTTATGCATGAGTATCGAGCCACTGAGGATGACCTTAGTGGCACTAATCCTGGCCAGGTAATAATGCTTACTTGTAGATGTGTAATCATTGGAAAACTAATTTGGATTATGTAACTTAATCATGTGTTTGTGTTGATTTATATATGCAGAGTCCGTTTGTTATATGTAAATTGTTCAAGAAACAAGACTTGACTTTAGCGGAAGAAGATTCGAAGTCCGATGAAGCGGAACCTGCTGTATCGTCTCCTACCGTTGAAGTGACTAAGTCTGAAGTATCTGTGGTTACTAAAACAGAAGATGTGAAGCGGTACGACATTGCGGAGTCCACTCTTGTAGTATCCGGTGATTGTCATAGTGATGCTTGTGATGAGGTTACAACTACTGAGGTGAGGACTTTGCAGAATCTTCTTAGATTATATATTGTCTTAGTGTCAGTTTTCAAATTTATGGATTTATTTTTATTATTATTTTGTTATGCAGCTTGTAGATTTTGATTGGTATCCAGAGTTGGAGTCCTTTGATTACAAGATGTTCTCTCCATTACATTCTCAACTCCAATCCGAGCTTGGATCCTCTTACAACACATTTCAGCCTGGCTCGAGTAATTTTCCAGGGAACGACAACAACAACAGCTTCCAAAATCCGACTCAGTACGATACAAATGAAGTAGATACGTATATATCCGAGTTTCTTGATTCAATTCTTGAGAATCCAGACGAGGTTCTTCTTCCAGAGATGCAGCAGAGTGGGTTCGATTGTGCAGCACCAGATCAGGTTCATGGAGTTTCCTCAAAACTCATAACATCATTAAGAAAACATAAATCATAACTAACTCCTTATCAATCCTACTTGACTGCAGATTGCGCCAGCGTATCAACAGGGCTCAGCGGTTGACATGATCAATGATGTTTCAGGAACATTTATCAAGATTAAGAGACGGCAGGCACAACCTTCAGGTTGTACCAATGACTGTATAGAAGCAATAGCCCAAGGAAATTGCCCAAGAAGGCTTCGTCTACAAAGTAAACTTGATGGTTTTAACTCGAAGAATCCAGAGGTGAGAATAACACGCGATTTCTTGGTTTCGACGTAGCAAATTGAAATCGAACCGTCACATTAATTCTTACCAAAATTAATGCTACACAGGTTGAGGACACGGTTGGAGGAACTATAGAGAAAGGATGTGGAAAGCTAATGAGATCAAAGAACAAAACCGGTTTCGAGTTTAAAAAGATTTCGTCGTTTAAATGTTCATACGGAGGACTTCTTAGGGCGGCTATAGTTGCAGTTGTGTTCTTGATGTCAATTTGTAGTCTAACCGTAGACTTCAGAGCATCTGCAATGCCCTGAAAACTGGAAAATTTTGTAAATATCTTGCTCGAACGAACCGGGGTTTTTACTTTTGTTGTTGGTTTCAAGGCTTTCTGCCTTAACCGGGGACAGTTTATAGAGATGTATTTGTTTTTACATGTAGTTAGGCTTATGTACCACGTTATGTTGATATGTCAAGACTTTAATTACTTGTTTGACTTATTAATGTTCTTACATAATTAAAGGTTTATGTTTTGTTTTTTGGGTAATTAAGGTATTGTTTGTCCTTTCTAGATGCACAAAATGTAAAATCTGACTTCAAAACTTGACAAATCACGATTCGTAGACAGCAAAGCCATGCTTGGCTTTGGTTTCAAATGGTAGTACAAGAAATAAATCAAAAGAGTTCGATTGTACGTAAGCATCTACTCTGTTTGATTGTATATAAGCGTCTAGACTTGGATACTATCCAAAAATACACAAAAATATAAAGAGAAGACTCAGGAACCAAGTTGATCTTAAGTTATCATACTTGAATCTAAAAGCAGTCTTGTTCAAAAGAATGTGATAACAAGAAACAAAATAAAGAATATTGAAAATGGACTAAACTTGGAGTTGCACTAAACTTGGAACATAAGAAGAAGACACAAGTTTGGCACAAGTCCCCTCAAGATTCGGAACTTTGAAGCATCCATCCTCTCCAACGATGCAAGCCATTTGGCAGCCACTCTCTTCATAATTGCCAATATTAAAAAGCACAACAACTTTCTTCTTCTCGTCAATGAAGAAGCTCCTAACATTAAAGTAATGCGAAAATTTATCCGGTAAATCAATGATTAGTGTCATATCTAGCCTCCAAAAACTGCTCCACGATACGGCATCAGGCTCAATCTTAGTCGAAATCCAAATCTCTATAATGTCTTCAGGTGTTTTGTAGTGGTTATATAACACAACAAGCTTCTCATCTCTAACCCAAGACAGAGTAGTATTTTCAAAACAAAGAAATGAAGGTTTAAACAGCATAGGCAGACGCGGTCCAAATCTCTCAGTGGTAAAATCAAAACAGAGTAAATAAATTTCAAAGTCTGTTACCTCTACAACTTCTGATGTGACTAGTAAATCTTGTACTATTGTTATCTTTTGACCGAAAAAGTAAGAGTTTCCTTTCAAAGACACGCCTGTGTGATGAAACGGTATATTCCAGTTGGGATTGACATCAAGAACCCTCCAAGAATCAGAGCTAAAATCGTAGACATTAATTTGGTTTCTTCGAGTGTATCCTCTTCTGTTCTCATGATAAAACCTCAAGATTTTGTGGTTACCTTCGATATTGTATCCGATAGCAAAACTGTCGGATTTGTGGTATTTGTCTCTTCTGTGTCAAATTAATTTGGCTTGACCTAAATATGGATTCCATACAACGAGCTTCGTGTTGTTTGTGTGATGCATAAGAGTAAGCCGTCACAGTGATAGATTTGAGCTATCCTAGGTATACTTAGTTTCTTCATAGATGAATCAAAGTCGTCGTTGCGGATTCCTTCAAGATTGAATCTCAAGGAACAAACCCTAGATTCTACAACCATGAACTCCAGAAACTGATGATCATTCCTTACTGCTTTTTTACCCAAAACAAGATTTTCGATAAAGTATTCCAACTTTTACAAGTAGATCGCACTGCCCTTAGAGATGTTAATGGAACTCTAGAAAGAATCTCCCCTAACAAATCCCATGAAAGATCGGATATTGTCGTCATTCTTCTAAATTTTCAAACAAACTTTTTTGTGTTTATGTCCAAACCCCTAATTGTATATATAGGTTTTGTATAAGTGTTTTGGTTGGGTTTGTAATAACTTTTTGCTTTGGTCTAGGTGGTTTAAATGGGCCTATTGTATCTTTAAATACCCCAATAAAGTGAAATTAAAACTTACCCTAAAGACATAATTGAACGCAACGCTACAAGACATTATTGTCGTCTCTTTGGTTTAAAAGCAGTACAATACAGTGTTTTTTAAGTACAGTGAAATAAATTTATCTTCAGTTTTCATGTGATTGTAATGTAAAAACATTGTTAACACATTCTTAATTAAATAATCCAAGTTTTTGTACGTACTAAAAGATCGGTGTTCTTGCGTGTATTCCCGTTTTTGCTTCTTCTTTTTCCAGGTCTCTGCATTGTTTCTATGTCATTTTTCAAGTATCGAACTTTGCCAGGTTGAAGATCTGACTGTATAAGCCTTAGAGGATGTCTTTTAGTATTGATCGTGCCTTGGTAATTTTCCCGCTTTATTCAAAACTCTATTTGGTCATGGCTGTTTTGGTTGATCAATTACAACAGTGCCATACAAAACACGATTTGTAGATGAAAAACTGCGCTTAGCATGGATACTGCCACTACTGGCCTGGTGGTGATAGCACAAGAAAGAAATCAGAATGGTTCAATTCTATATAAGCACCTACTCTGTTTGTCTGACCTGGTCCAGACTTAGATACTATCCATGCCTAGAACTTAAAATTTACCAAATCTAACAGAAATCAACAGAGATCAAATCCTACTTTTAATGTAAATGCATTCTCAATAAGAGTCTAGCAAAAAAGGACTCAGGTTTGCAGCAAGCAAAGTAAAGTATGGACCTTAAGTACGACATTGCACACAAGGGCAAAGCCAATATAAATCGGATCTTCAATCTAAACCAAAATATCAGATTAGAACTTCAAACACTAAACTGGAAAAGGTATTTATTAACTAAAAGCAGCAGTCTTGTTCAAAAGCAGATGACAGCAAGAAAGAAAATTAATAAAAGAATATTGAAAAAGGACTAAACTTAGAGTTGCACCAAACTTGGAGCATAAGAAGAGCACACAAGTTCACCAAATTTCCAGTCAAGGTTTGGAACTCCTCCAGTGTTGATAGATTTGAAGTATCCATCATCTCCAAAGATGTAAGCCATTTGGCAGCCACTCTGTTGAAATCTGTATGTATAAAAAAGCACAGCAACTTTCTTCTCGTCGTCAATGAAGAAGCTCCTAGTTTCACAGTAAAGATAAAACTCTTCCGGTAAACCAATGATTAGTGACGTATCTATTGTCAAAAAGTGCTCCACGAGACCGCATTGGGCTCAATATTAGTAGAAATCCAAATCTCTATAATGTCAGGTGTTTCATAGTGGTTATATAACACAGCAAGCTTCTCATCTCTAACCCAAGACAGAATCACTGTATCAAAACAAGGATATGGAGGGTTAAACGGTAGAGGCAGACGCGTTCCAAACCTCTCAGTGGTAAAATCAAAACAGAGTAAATAATCTTCAATGTATGCTAACTCTTCTTGTTCTGGGGTTTCTGGTTCCACTGTTGTTGTTGTTACCTCTTGACCGAAAAAGTAAGTGTTTCCTTTCAATGGCACGCCTGTTTGATAAAACGGTATATCTGACATGGTATTGAAATCAACAACCCTCCAAGAATCAGAGCTTAAATCGTACACCTCAATTTGGTTTCTTTGACCATAAGAAAACCTCACGATTTTGTGTGGTTGCGGTACATTTCGTATCCGATAGCAAACCTGTTGTATTTGTGGAATTGGTTTCTGGGTGGAATCAATTTGGTTTGACCTAAATACGGATTGCACACAACCAGCTTTGAGTTCTCGTCTTCGGTGACGCATAACAGTAAGCCGTCGCAGTGATAGACTTGAGATTGAGATATCTCAATCTCATTATTATTAGGTATACTTATTTGCTTCATAGATTGAATTCCTTGGAGATCGCACAGATCGCACTGCGCTTAGAGATGTCAATGGAACCCTAGAAAGAATCTCCCCTAACAAATCCCCTGAAATATCGGATATCGTCGTCATTCTTCCAATTTTTATTCAGAGATTCGTGTTCTGTGACATTAATGTCAAAACTCATAAACCCTAATTGTAACTCTTTAAGGTTTGTATAAATATTTTTTGATTAGGCTTGTAATAATAATAACCTCTTGCTTTGAACCAGGTTGTTTAAGTGGGCCTATTGCATTTGAGAGAGAAAAAAAAAACACCCTATCAAATGAAACTGAGATACCGAAAGTCTGACAGT